>JAUMJM010000045.1:5000-10000 GCA_033558235.1 Neomorphus geoffroyi
GCTTGGGAGAGAAAGACAGAGGCAAGTAGAAGCTAGGAAAAGAGTGGAGAGGAAGAGAAGAGAAGAGAGGAGAGGAGAGGAGAGGAGAGGAGAGGAGAGGAGAGGAGAGGAGAGGAGAGGAGAGGAGAGGGAGGGGAGGGAGGAGAGGATAAAAGGAGATGGCTGGGGAGCGGCGGACAGAGGGAAGGAAAAGCTAGGAAAGGAGAGGAGAGGAGAGGAGAGGAGAGGAGAGGAGAGGAGAGGAGAGGAGAAAAAGGATGGCTGGGGAGCGGAGGACAGAGGCAAAGGGAAAAGCTAGGAGAGGAGAGGAGAGGAGAGGAGAGGAGAGGAGAGGAGAGGAGAGGAGAGGGCTGGGGAGTGGAGGATAGAGGCAAGGAGCAGCTAGGAAAAGAAGGAGAGGAGAGGAGAGGAGAGGAGAGGAGAGGAGAGGAGAGGAGAGGAGAGGAGAGGAGAGGAGAGGAGAGGAGAGGAGAGGAGAGGAGAGGAGAGGAGAGGAGAGGAGAGGAGAGGAGAGGAGAGGAGGGGAGGGGAGAGGTGGGGAGAGGAGAGCGGAGGAGAAAAGGACATGGCTTGGGAGAGAAAGACAGAGGCAAGGAGAAGCTAGGAAAAGAAAGGGGTAGGAGAGGAGAGGAGAGGAGAGGAGATGAGAGGAGAGGAGAGGAGAGGAGAGGAGAGGAGAGGATAAAAGGAGATGGCTGGGGAGCGGAGGACAGAGGCAAGGAAAAGCTAGGAAAGGAGAGGAGAGGAGAGGAGAGGAGAGGAGAGGAGAGGAGAGGAGAGGAGAGGAGAGGAGAGGAGAGGAGAGAGAGGAGAGGAGAGGAGAGGAGAGGAGAGGAGAGGAGAGGAGAGGAGAGGAGGGGAGGAGAGGGGGAGGAGAGGAGAAGAGGAGAGGAGAGGAGAGGAGAGGAGAGGAGAGGAGAGGAGAGGAGAGGAGAGGAGAGGAGAGGAGAGGAGAGGAGAGGAGAGGAGAGGAGAGGAGAGGAGAGGAGAAAAGGACATGGCTGTTGAGTGGAGGACAGAGGCAAGGAGAGGCTAGGAAAAGAAAGGAGAGGAGAGGAGAGGAGAGGAGAGGAGAGGAGAGGAGAGGAGAGGAGAGGAGAGGAGAGGAGAGGAGAGGAGAGGAGAGGAGAAAAGGACAGGGCTGGGGAGTGGAGGATAGACGCAAGGAGCAGCTAGGAAAAGAAGGAGAGGAGAGGAGGAGAGGAGAGGAGAGGAGAGAGGAGAGGAGAGGAGAGGAGAGGAGAGGAGAGGAGAGGAGAGGAGAGGAGAGGAGAGGAGAGGAGAGGAGAGGAGAGGAGAGGAGAGGAGAGGAGGAGGGGATGAGAGAGGAGGGGAGAGGAGAGGAGGAGATGGCTGGGGATCGGAGGACAGAGGCAAGGAGAAGGTTGGAAAGGGGAGGAGAGGAGGAGAGGAGGGGAGCGGAGAGGAGAGGAGGAGAAGAGAGGAGGAGGGGATGAGAGAGGAGGGGAGAGGAGAGGAGAGCAGAGGAGAGGAGAGGAGCGGAGAGGAGAGGAGAAGAGAAAAGGACATAGCTTGGGAGCGAAAGACAGAGGCAAGGAGAAGCTAGGAAAAGAAAGGGTAGGAGAGGAGAGGAGAGGAGAGGAGACGAGGAAAAGAGAGGAGGAGGGGATGAGAGAGGAGAGGAGAGGAGAGGAGAGAAAAAGAGGAGAGGGGAGAGGAGAGGAGAGGAGAGGAGAGGAGAGGAGAGGAGAGGAGAGGAGAGGAGAGGAGAGGAGAGGAGAGGAGAGGAGAGGAGAAAAGGTCATGGCTGGGGCGCAGAGGACAGAGGCAAGGAGAAGCTAGGAATAGAGTGGAGAGGAGGAGAAGAGAAGAGAGGAGGGGAGGGGAGAGGAGAGGAGGAGAAGAGAGGAGGAGGGGATGAGAGAGGAGAGGAGAGGAGCGGAAAAGAGAATGAAGAGGAGAGGAAATGAGAAGAGGAGAGGAGAGGAGAGGAGAGGAGAGGAGAGGAGAGGAGAGGAGAGGAGAGGAGAGGAGAGGAGAGGAGAGGAGAGGAGAGGAGAGGAGAGGAGAGGAGAGGAGAGGAGAGGAGAGGAGAGGAGAGGAGAGGAGAGGAGAGGAGAGGAGAAAAGGACAGGGCTGGGGAGTGGAGGATAGAGGCAAGGAGCAGCTAGGAAAAGAAGGAGAGGAGAGGAGAGGAGAGGAGAGGAGAGGAGAGGAGAGGAGAGGAGAGGAGAGGAGAGGAGAGGAGAGGAGAGGAGAGGAGAGGAGAGGAGAGGAGAGGAGAGGAGAGGAGAGGAGAGGAGAGGAGAGGAGGAGGGGATGAGAGAGGAGGGGAGAGGAGAGGAGGAGATGGCTGGGGATCGGAGGACAGAGGCAAGGAGAAGGTAGGAAAGGGGAGGAGAGGAGGAGAGGAGGGGAGGGGAGAGGAGAGGAGAGGAGAGGAGAGGAGAGGAGAGGAGAGGAGAGGAGAGGAGAGGAGAGGAGAGGAGAGGAGAGGAGAGGAGAGGAGAAAAGGTCATGGCTGGGGCGCAGAGGACAGAGGCAAGGAGAAGCTAGGAATAGAGTGGAGAGGAGGAGAAGAGAAGAGAGGAGGGGAGGGGAGAGGAGAGGAGGAGAAGAGAGGAGGAGGAGATGAGAGAGGAGAGGAGAGGAGAGGAGAGGAGAGGAGAGGAGAGGAGAGGAGAGGAGAGGAGAGGAGAGGAGAGGAGAGGAGAGGAGAGGAGAGGAGAGGAGAGGAGGGGAGAGGAGAGGAGGGGAGAGGAGAGCGGAGGAGGAAAAGGACATGGCTTGGGAGAGAAAGACAGAGGCAAGGAGAAGCTAGGAAAAGAGTGGAGAGGAGGAGAAGAGAAGAGAGGAGAGGAGAGGAGAGGAGAGGAGAGGAGAGGAGAGGAGAGGAGAGGAGAGGATAAAAGGAGATGGCTGGGGAGCGGAGGACAGAGGCAAGGAAAAGCTAGGAAAGGAGAGGAGAGGAGAGGAGAGGAGAGGAGAGGAGAGGAGAGGAGAGGAGAGGAGAGGAGAGGAGAGGAGAGGAGAGGAGAGGAGAGGAGAGGAGAGGAGAGGAGAGGAGAGGGCTGGGGAGTGGAGGATAGAGGCAAGGAGCAGTTAGGAAAAGAAGGAGAGGAGAGGAGAGGAGAGGAGAGGAGAGGAGAGGAGAGGAGAGGAGAGGAGAGGAGAGGAGAGGAGAGGAGAGGAGAGGAGAGGAGAGGAGAGGAGAGGAGAGGAGAGGAGAGGGAGAGGAGAGGAGAGGAGAGGAGAGGAGAAAAGGTCATGGCTAGGGCGCAGAGGACAGAGGCAAGGAGAAGCTAAGAATAGAGTGGAGAGGAGGAGAAGAGAAGAGAGGAGGGGAGGGGAGAGGAGAGGAGAGGAGAGGAGGAGGGGATGAGAGAGGAGAGGAGAGGAGAGGAGGAGATGGCTGGGGATCGGAGGACAGAGGCAAGGAGAAGGTAGGAAAGGGGAGGAGAGGAAATGAGAAGAGGAGAGGAGAGGAGAGGAGAGGAGAGGAGAGGAGAGGAGAGGAGAGGAGAGGAGAGGAGAGGAGAGGAGAGGAGAGGAGAGGAGAGGAGAGGAGAGGAGAGGAGAGGAGAGGAGAAAAGGACAGGGCAGGGGAGTGGAGGACAGAGGCAAGGAGCAGCTAGGAAAAGAAGGAGAGGAGAGGAGAGGAGAGGAGAGGAGAGGAGAGGAGAGGAGAGGAGAGGAGAGGAGAGGAGAGGAGAGGAGAGGAGAGGAGAGGAGAGGAGAGGAGAGGAGAGGAGAGGAGAGGAGAGGAGAGGAGAGGAGGAGGAGAGGAGAGGAGAGGAGAAAAGGACAGGGCTGGGGATCGGAGGACAGAGGCAAGGAGCAGCTAGGAAAAGAAGGAGAGGAGAGGAGACGAGAGGAGGGGAGGGGAGAGGAGAGGAGAGGAGAGGAGAGAGGAGAGGAGAGGAGAGGAGAGGAGAGGAGAGGAGAGGAGAGGAGAGGAGAGGAGAGGAGAGGAGAGGAGAGGAGAGGAGAGGAGAGGAGAAAAGGTCATGGCTGGGGCGCAGAGGACAGAGGCAAGGAGAAGCTAGGAATAGAGTGGAGAGGAGGAGAAGAGAAGAGAGGAGGGGAGCGGAGAGGAGAGGAGGAGAAGAGAGGAGGAGGAGATGAGAGAGGAGAGGAGAGGAGAGGAGAGGAGAGGAGAGGAGAGGAGAGGAGAGGAGAGGAGAGGAGAGGAGAGGAGAGGAGAGGAGAGGAGAGGAGAGGAGAGGAGAGGAGAGGAGAAAAGGACAGGGCTGGGGAGTGGAGGACAGAGGCAAGGAGCAGCTAGGAAAAGAAGGAGAGGAGAGGAGAGGAGAGGAGAGGAGAGGAGAGGAGAGGAGAGGAGAGGAGAGGAGAGGAGAGGAGAGGAGAGGAGAGGAGGGGAGAGGAGAGCGGAGGAGAAAAGGACATGGCTTGGGAGAGAAAGACAGAGGCAAGGAGAAGCTAGGAAAAGAAAGGGTAGGAGAGGAGAGGAGAGGAGAGGAGAGGAGAGGAGAGGAGAGGAGAGGAGAGGAGAGGAGAGGAGAGGAGAGGAGAGGAGAGGAGAGGAGAGGAGAGGAGAGGATAAAAGGAGATGGCTGGGGAGCGGAGGACAGAGGCAAGGAAAAGCTAGGAAAGGAGAGGAGAGGAGAGGAGAGGAGAGGAGAGGAGAGGAGAGGAGAGGAGAGGAGAGGAGAGGAGAGGAGAGGAGAAAAGGACATGGCTGTTGAGTGGAGGACAGAGTCAAGGAGAGGCTAGGAAAAGAAAGGAGAGGAGAGGAGAGGAGAGGAGAGGAGAGGAGAGGAGAGGAGAGGAGAGGAGAGGAGAGGAGAGGAGAGGAGAGGAGAGGAGAGGAGAGGAGAGGAGAGGAGAGGAGAGGAGGAGGGGATGAGAGAGGAGGGGAGAGGAGAGGAGGAGATGGCTGGGGATCGGAGGACAGAGGCAAGGAGAAGGTAGGAAAGGGGAGGAGAGGAGGAGAGGAGGGGAGCGGAGAGGAGAGGAGGAGAAGAGAGGAGGAGGGGATGAGAGAGGAGGGGAGAGGAGAGGAGAGCAGAGGAGAGGAG